>CM069859.1:50132661-50162661 GCA_036172795.1 Pelodytes ibericus
GACTGGTGTTCCACTGACTCGTTGGACTTGATATACAATAGGCAAATAAGTGAGTGTTTGACATGAACAAGTAAGATATGCTCTCCCATGAATTGCGGATAAGTGGAACTTGCCAAGGGCTGGTCTGACAGCTGAATAGGAATCACAAGTTCTCTGGTATCTATGGCAACAGACAATCAGAAAGCAGTACTGCTAAAAGTACCACTCGACAGGCCTATCTAAGGGCCATGATATATGAACACTAAGTATTACTGAATAGTATGTTGTGACTGGTTGCTTTGAAATGATTCCAAAAAAACACAAAACTCTAAACCAATGTCATCATAATGACTTCTGGCCTCTATCTATATTGCCTCTAGGATTGAAAAGTGTGCTAGTTTCCAGCCTACACCCATACTGAGTTACACAATAACTGCTCCCGACTACCACGACTGATGGAACTGATAACATGCTAGTGTTTATTCCCCCTAAGGCCTACAAACAGCTAAAGTAGATTAAAAAAAAAATCACCACCCTTGTATTATATAGAATTAGTTCTATGTATTTTCAAGTTGGAATTGTAAGCTGTTTCTAATTTCTGAAAGAAACATACTAGGATTGTACTATTGTACTTGTTGGAATCTATTTAGTTACTTTCATTTATTTATAAAGTGCCATCATATGAAATACAATTCTTTAAATATAAATACGTATGAAAGGCCTTTTGTGCATTCGATTCGAGTTCAATGGATTAACAATATTATTTTTGGATTCGCTACATCACACTACAGTCTTCATAAAAATAAATAAAATAGCTATTTTAACTAATTCAGAATCCTAAGGTAACAACCTTTTTATTTTACTTTTACATTCACAATAACATTTATAAAAATAAAAATAATGTAAGTTTACACAGCCTTAACCCCATATAGGCCAGATAACACTAAGCAACAGTTACTACTCCAAACAAACTAGCTAATATAATATTATTATTGTATATTAATTAAGCTGGATTATTATTTAATTTATCAGGATAGCTACTAAAACTAATTATCCATTATTATTTCCATTAATATGGGTGCAGAACTTTGAATTATTTAGATGGGCATTTGAAATGTTTTTCTTTTAATCCTGTGCCTTAATACTGCACAGCATAACTGCCTGATTATTAGAATCCAAGAATGAAAACCCTAGATTTTTTTTTTATATATATATATTCTCCCTGTGTGTCACAACTTGCAGATAGATTCTTGTCAATCTATTTACTTGACTAAAGATAGGGCACTCAGCCTTGGCAAGGCGGCACAGTGCACATGCCTCTACCCTCAAAGGGTTAAGCATTCTTTTTTCTTGTCTTTGCTTCCACATCAAGTTTGCAACAGCTCCAAGATCTGAAAGAATTGCTACACCACAAGTAAACCAAGCATATCAAGTGTGACTGCAATACTCACAGGCTAATGAACAATGCACAAAAACAAAAGCAACAGCGAGCCTCCTATTATCTGATCTTCCGTGCAACACAAAAACTGCCTTTTCTGGTGCAGAGGAAGTGCCAGTAAGCCTGCAGGTGTGAGCCATTTAAAAGAAAAGGCTTTGCCTAAATAGATTCTTTGACTGTCAGGGATTAGAGTCATGGCACCAGTAGTAACACACATCTTTTCCTTTAACTTACAAAATTTTCTCACGAGTTTGCAAGAGTTCACCCCATAAGGGGCTTTCTGAGGCCATTGAAATGTCTTAAGTTTTAATTAAGTTGGAGTTGTCAGAAGAAAGCTTTTTTGGCACAGAGTCAGGGTCATTAATTACTGCTATCATTGTTTCATTCTGAAGAAAGAACTCCACTGACTTGTTGGGTTAATAATACCGCCTGCATTTTCTATCCTGGAGTCCTTATTGAATGGCGCCTCACTTAGAAATGTACCAATTACTTTCATCTTTCCAGATGCAACATTAGTAGTTTAGCATTATTGTCTAGTGTTCTAGCATTGGAGCACTGCTGGTTCGTGGAATTTCTTGCTAATAAAAAGAAGCATAAATATTGTATGCCTTTTTGCTTTAGTCACAGTATCTTGCTCCTTTTATTGTCGAAACAATTGCTTAACCTTTTGCCACTTATTTTAATCATATCTACCCTTTTTACTACCAGAGTTGGGAACAACAAAAATATTTTGACACTTCCTTCAAATGACTTTAATAAGATTAAAAATCTTATACAATCATTGCATTTTAGTCAATTGAAATATCAACAATTGCTTTAATTTTAAGAAGGTTATTGACAAATAATGGGCTTTGACCTCCTAGGCAACATGTTCATACTACTGAGACTTGTCCTGCTCTAGTGACATCACGAACATCCCTTCTAAGGCTGTGATGTCACTCCTGATTTCTAACCCTATCAGCATGGTAAAGGACCTCTGGAATAAACAAATCTTGTTGGAGCATCAATGATACCACCAGTCACAGGATAGTAAATTACATTTAAATAATGTGTAACTATTAGTTACTTTCACATTGCTTTCAATATTTTATTATTATATTACATAAACAGTCTTCTCTCTTCTGTTCTGCTACTTTCCTATTGAAATAAATAAAAAGTATTTTAAATACATATAAAATGTGATTATTTTTTTTTTAAAGCTATTTTTGCACACATGCATAGGCACAGCAATATCTCTTCAATCTAAATGCTTGTTTTTAATAAAAATACGGGCAAAATAACATTTGTTCATGTCTTGACTCAGGATTCCTGATTTATGTGACACATTTTACCATTAGGAGTCTCTCAGCAAGTGGCTCCATACACGTTTCGTATGCACTTGGCATAGCATAAATTATTATGACACTCTCTGGGGTTTTCAGATTCACTGTATAAAAATTATTCAGACACAACGTTTGTGCTATTTAAAAAAGAAACAAAATGACTTTCCGTGCTGCCAGAAATACTAAATCTATATTTGCCATACAGACGAAGAAATGTTGCAACATTATATCGTGGTTTTTGTAGAGTGTGAGTAAAATACTTGGAGCTTTGTTTAAGTATGGTTAGTCCCCTCTGATGGACTTTTATATAACTTTGCTATATTTCCAGCATTCTTCTCCTGGGAAAAGAAGTTGAAAAAATGTCTGGCCAACACTTACATGGTGATATTTGGTGTTGTTCAAAAAATGTCAATATTTTTATTGTGGTAACTCGTGTAGCACTAGTCATGTGTCTTGGGTTACCAGTAAGAGAAGCCATCTCCCAGGAGAAGTAAAACATCTACAATCCATATTTGTATGCTGTGTACAAATTGTTAAAATGTCCTTTTGTGATGGTGTAGTAGTATTTATCTTTTACACCATTGTTATCTAATTATACTATACCACAGGCGGTAGGCCAACAGGTATTTTGACAAAAACCTATATTAAAATGAGTGCTTTAGTTGAATACTATAGGCCAAACCATGAATGGCTTAGTGTCAAATGAGGCAATGTTTGACATAAATATAGCTGGATATTTTTACAACCAAACTGGTTGGCATGCAAAATAGCATGGTTTCCTTTATTCATCATATGTTAAGTTACAGTTAAGACAACAGTCCATAAAAGAGACAATTTCTCAAACATGTACTTTTAAACACTTGACCCCAACCAGTTGTGTAAACATTGGCTTGGTACTCTACATGCTAAGACCCCATACATGTCCAAGAGTGATTAAGAAAAAAAAAAAAAAATATGGGGTGAATATTGCGACTTTCCAGGTGGCTGAAGTCTGATCTGGTAGAATAATGGAGTGCTTGCATCTTTGATAGTTAATTGTGCTGGATAACGGTTTGGCAACCAACCAACTGACTGGCCTGGGGACAGATCATTTTATTTAACAGTTCATCAACAGCCCTTCTCCACCATCATGAAAGTAAGTAGATATCAGGGTCCCTTAACCCTTGTGAATGCGGGAAGGGAGTTTGATGCTGTGCGGAGCTGGGATTGCTTGTTCCAGGTGGCAAGCAAAGGGTTGATATCCCAAAGTAGCTGGAAATAGAGTTTGTGTTTATTCAGTTGATCCTCCAGGGTGACCATTGATTACAAAGGACACACAATGAGGTATATTCATTTCATGGCACTGGGAAACAAAAGCAATCCGAACACATGAGAATCTGAAATGGGAGGTTACGACACCAGTCATTTTAATTTTAAGCTGTAGATTAACATCCCTGTATGAATCTAAAATATGCAATATTGTATAGTACACAGTGCATGTGTATTAATCCCCTCCATGTCAGATTACTTCTATTTCTTGGCCTGAGCAAGTTTGCTGTGATGATGTCACACATGCTAATAGTCTTATTGTGATCAAAACTGCTGTGCTTGCATTTTACATTCATCAAAAGTATCTCACGGTATAGTTAAACATATTACAAAACTTAAACCTGTGTAAAACTCCCCCTGGGCCATCTCATTATATCTATTTTTCGGAATCCCGACACTACTATCTTTTACATTCACTGCCATCCTTGCAGTTTGAAAAAAAACTTCTCAAAAATGTTCAAAGTATATATTTAATGACATTATCTGATGTGACAGGAAAAATGTGTTCTCTAAAGTTTTCAATATGTTTGGCTTTAATATCTCCCTCTTTCATCTGGAGCGGTGCCACTGAACTGGTGGAAAGCAGATGTGGTGTCATTACTCAAAAAAAAAAAAAAGAACATGATCACAGTCTGGAAATTATAGACCTGTAAGCCTAACTGTTATAGTGGGAAAGCTACTGGGAAAGATACTAAGGGTCAGCGTTTAGGGATACAATTTACACCATAATCACATTATGTTATGGATAGAGCAAGGTCATTAATATGATATGGTTTGAATTATCTGATAAACTAAAAAGCAAACTCAAAATGTATTATTTATTATTTATTATAAATAAAAACATTACATACTATCAACATGCACATACTAATTTATTGTTTTGTGGGGGATTTTAAAACAGTGTAATTATGATACAGTCAAATAATGCAATGCAATATATCTAGTTTTATTATAAAGACGTAGGAATAATTAGATAGCAAAGATGGACATATAACTAAATATAGTACTGATGTGTCACTTTTTTTAAATGAAAACCATAGCTAATAGTTTAACCTGACATCATTCTAAAGTTTTCCTCAGACATGTCTCAACAACTCTATATAATGTCCAATTAAAATGTATTCTCAACAAATGTTTCGTCTATATTATATAAGTGCACGCTGCCAGGATAAAAAGGCATAAGAGACTCTTTTCCGATCATTCGATGGGATACATTCTTTTTAATTCTGTGTGGAATAACATGTAATAATCATGCCTTTTCATTTAAACAAACAAAAAAATACATCTGATGCCCCTTAAGCTTACACACAATGTTATGAAAGAACCTTAGTAGACAAATGCTGTATCCAAATCTGAAGTTATTCTATCTCACATCCAGTTTTGTAGCAGGTATCTACTGTATGTAGGACTTGCTAATAAAAGATGTCTGCTTTATTATGTACAGATATCACAAGAAAGTTAAGCTTGTCATAGACAAGTCAGGTATAAACACCCTCTGAATTTGGATCTAGTATAATGTGTGATCTTCAGGTTCTTATCCTATATTCAAATCCTTGCTAGTATTAGACAACATAATGTTAATAGTGAAGTTTCCTCTGATAGTCTGGATGTGTCTTTGTTCTTGATGGATGAGAGTGGATTGTAGTGGCTCAGACCTAAGGCATGTCTCGCAGTGGTGAAAATCTTTACTAGGTAAAGTACTTTTAAGCTAAGTTTTTGTCAGGGCAATCCCAGAGGGACTATCTATGTCAAACTGTTATGTTTTCGTGATCCCTTTGTTACTAGGGGACTTGTGGCACAGTATTTCACGTCTATGTGAGTATCCACAGGAAGGTTAAACCTGAAGGCAATGAATTGCCTTGATGTTTGTGGGTACACCCTATCAAAGATACATTTAAGTCTGTAATCGCAGTTGGTTATTATACGAAAAATGTACATGTTCATTGCAATTGTTTTGCTTTTGTCTGTCCTCTTTTGATGAAGATCCCCAGCACAACCTTTAATTTTTTTATTTTTTTAAAAAAAAAAAGGTAATTCAAATCATCTTAATACTTAGGGATCTGTTTACTAAAAAAGTGAACTTAGCTGAATTGGCAAGTGCATTGTAAAAAAAAAATCAGGAATCAATGAAGAAGTTTAACAACTCTGCTATTAATGCCTGATGTTTGCTGTTCGCTTGTCAGTTCAGTTTACTTTTTAATGTTCTGACCCAAGAGTGTCTGTCCATTATCAGTTAAATAGTAATATTTCATAAAATTAAGGGTTACTCTTATGTTTATTGGTAAATTAATTGCATTGGAATATTTCTTTCAGGGATTCTGATAATAATAATAATACATGCCTTCTAGCACCTCATAATTGCCTCAAGCAACACTGATGTTGGTATTTCAGGCACCATACATGTACATAAAACAGCACATGGGCTTAAATAAAACTCTATTAAAATCAGTTCTATCAAGCCCTTGCTAATATGTATTAGTGTGCAGGTTTTTTTTTATTTTTATCAGATGTTTTCCAACAAAATATTACATCATTTATGAGCCTAAAGTTAATTGGAAACTAGCAAACAATACCCTACTTTTCAATAACTTTCTTGGTTAGCAAGGGGTAGGTCCATTGACATTTTCAGTTCTTGGCTAGGAGATGAACTAGATGTTTTATTTAGCAGGCATTAAGTGAAAGTGTTTCATTTCAGTATGAGATTGTTCTTTCAGTGTTTGCTTTCTTTCATCCTAAATATTTATTGGAGGTTAATATCTGCCACTACAACCAATCATAGCCCAGTACTCCCAGGGCAGCCTTCTAAATCCTCTCTGGGTCTTAAGTTACTTTCCATTGGACCTCCTCTGGTATACCTGTTAACTAATTGGCCAGAACACGAGCCTGCTCTGTATCTTTAGGAAAAACCTATGTAGTGAAATACTTTTATAACGCATGTTCTGTAGACTTTATAGCTATACAGAGGTTTTCATCTCAGTTCTTGGATTACCAACTTTATGAAAAAAAAAAGACTAATTTATTTTTTTAAGTATTTTAAACACACACTAACATTATTTGGACTAAGGCCAGATAAAAAATTCCATCAAAACACATGTTACCAGTAACCATGATTGAGCCGACGGTGTAACACTAACCTTTTGGCAAGGAAAACTTGGCATTATGACAGGGATTCATAGCAGTAAGGTATAACTTTCCTCAAATATACACGCAGTCCTATTCATTAATGATTTATTTTATAATTAATAAATAGCTTTCTTATATCCAGAAACATGCTGCCAAGCTTTAGCAATGTAGTAAGAGATATATATCAGACCTTGAAAATGATGGAGTCTTTACAGTCTGTGATCCATTTTAGACGATAAAACTCATTTTTTTAAATTTTTTTACTCTACATTTTGTAACTTAACACTACCTGCCAAAAAAAAAAAAAAAAAGATTTATTCAAAATAAATTATATTATATGTCTTGGGGAAATTTGATAACTTTTATGTGCTAAGAATGGCTTTAATAAAACCCAGCACAGAGTCCCATCTCTCCCATAGCCTTGAACCCAGCAGGGCAAGTGCTACAGAGAGAGACCCTGCACTGAGTATCTGCTACCAAGTTGCATTAAATCTATAGTGGAGTAGGTGATTGTTAGAAATACTATTGTTTTTTCTGAAAAATTGCCAGATCGGTAGCACAGTGCAAAGGTGAATCAACACATAACCAATGGAACTGTAATGTGACTCTCAAGATGTAGAAATCTCCTATGCCAAGAACAACTATATTTCTTTATAATAGTTCTGTTATATATAATGAACAGCTCCCTAACCTGTCTTATCTGCATAGGACGGGTCAGGGTGTTGTATTTTTTTTTATTCTTTGGCATCATTAAAAGAAAATGTTTCTGTAACCAAAAATAAATGTAATATACTGTTAGTGAATACTATTGCTGCTTGATGATATGAACAATGGTCACTCCTGAAACAATGTATCATCAAATGCAATCAATGTACATGTTTGTAGGACTAGTATTGTAATCAGTAGGTTGTATAGTTTTGGCAGCACTCCCAATGGAAAATAAGACTGTAAAAGATGATTGTAATATATTTATCTATGGTACTAAACATCTTCCAAATTAAAGATGTATAGAAGAGATGTATATAAAAGATGCTTAAATAAAAAGCAGTAACAAATCAGGAAATTTGTTTGTCCAATCAAAAATGTATTTTATTGTCTGGCTAATCTAACAGATCTACAATTTATTATAGCATCTACCTTCATATAGTAACACAGTTTTAAAGGAACAGTATACTTGTAAAAACTGTGCACACTCAACTGGTCTTTGTAAATAATTTTTTTTTTTTTTAAAGAAGGTGTTAACATGACAAACTAAATATATACTTGTTCTTCTCTTTAATCCAGCTATATTACCTTATTTAGTTTATTTCAAAAAAAGCTTTTCCTTTCACGGAGATTCTTATCTTTCACTTTTTTCTAATAAAAGAGGATACAAAAACTTTTACGTTTGCAAAAATGGGGAGAAAAAAGTTGTCCACCAGAGCAAATACTGTTACGGACATTGATCACATGACTATGGTTTTTGAACACAGCTATTTTCATATTATGGTCACCAGGCCCCTGAAAACTATCCTATAATTAAAGCAGTGATGACTTCCTAATTTTTTGAATTTGTCCTTTTGAACCCACCACTGTTGTACCGTCCTTAGTAGATATCTTTAAATGTAAGGCTAGAACGCACAATTTGTTGAACATTCTAATTATTATTAGAAAGAACACAGCTGCCAACCCTAGAGCTAAAAAAACGATGATTCTGTGTATATTTGACACCGAGCAATTTCCTCCGAATATGTGCATTACAAAAGATTAATTATACATCATTATAAATGTAGATATGCAGGGTGAATTAAATTTACAATCTAAACATATTTTTCTGTCTAACTACATCACTTCTAATAGTTTTTTTTTTTTGATTGAAAAAGCTGGAGGAAACTCTACATTCTGTACCTGAAAGACCAGTTAGATAAATGAGCATAGACGGCAATTATTCAGGAAAAACATTTTTTGAAACCAATCTTTTTAATTAAGTCGAAAATGTTTCACGCAGATGTATGTTATGTTTCTCTATTATAGCGAAAGAACCTAATGCATCTGGAAAAAAATTATGGATTTATTTAGTAACATGAGAAAATACAGCTTCAAGCAAAAAAAAAAGGATATAAAATTATAAAAATGAAATAAGTAATTCTCATGCTTAAATTCTTATTATCCTCTCCCCTGTGAATTCATTGTTATATATCTACAGCACTACAGTGTTCTAAATAGGATCAGCTAGTTTTTCTCAATGTAAATGGTCAATGTACTATACTACAAGATGCTGGATTCCATGTTAATAAATAGAATACCCGGCAGATCTTTTAATGCTAACATGCATTAAAGTGATAATTCCTGGTGGTTTTTTCAAGGTTCTTAAAGGAACTGTTATCTATGCATTTTGCATATGTATATTGTATGTTCATTTTAACTTCTCTATCAGTAGTAACAGAAGTGAGAATCTTTCACCCAAATCATAGAAATTTGAATTGTTAAGAAAGGTGAGGTTCCAAAGAAGACGGGTGAACTGATCTAATAAGTAGAATTGGTTTATTACTGATTATTTTTATTTGAATGCAACTCTACATAAGAACAGAGGTGGTGTCTTAACAATAATACGCTTATGACAACGGCTCAATGCTTTTGCATGCTTACATGGTTTAGATATGGTTTAAATGCTGGAAATGAAGGGTGATTGACCCAGACAGACTGTGTTGGGTTATTTTTGGCTATTTTGTAATTTTGCCCTCTGCACTGATCCTTACCAACCCACCTCTGAATACTAGAATTATATCTGTATTTAGCATGATTCTGTTAATTACAATAAGATTGAAAAGTTCTTTGACAATATTAAAACAATGATACATATTCTCCACCAATCCTTATGGCTGCTGAGAATTTATAGATTCAACAAAACTCATTTATATATAATTCATTAATGACGAACGTGGATATCCTCAGTACGAATGTTACGTGGACATATTCTGCATAACATGGCCTTAGCAAAATGAGTGATAGAGACGGAAGTAAATGTGCCTGATATTTGTTATTGAAAGGAATCCTAATCAAGCAAATGTACTAAATATATTTATTTGTGATAAAAGATCACATTGAGGAAAATCACTGGCAGTAACACTAACTCTGATCTGCCTTGGGCCTAAAGTATAGATTACATTAAGTAGGGCTGGAAATACTCGTTTAACTTTGGTTGTCTAACGATAGATACAACTGTTGCTTAACCCTTCACTGTAAGTAACAGGCTTTTCTGGCCTTGACCTAAACATGAGTTACTGTGAACAGTGCTATATAATAGACTTAACAAAAAAATTAAATAAATAATCAACTTATTTGAAAGCAAAACTGTGCACTCTCTTATTGAGGCATTTTGAAGTTATCTGCTATGTATCTCTACTGATTGGCTCTAGAGTTGCCATTTAGCAGGACAATTGCTACCATGTTAGTAAAAATGTAATTTAGGATCAAAAAATAATGTTAGCCATACATTTTTAAGCAAAAACAGCATTCATAGTTGGATCTGAAAGTAATCAATAACCAGGCCTTAAATGTATCTGCTCTAGGCTTCCATGATGCCACAATAGCGAATAGAAAACATACTATTACCACCACACTTAAGATGTGGTCACTGTAGTTTAGTTTAAAAAGCTATGCCAAGTAGCTTAAAAAAAAAAGAAGTAAAATAGACAATAAACACGGTTGTAAAATTAGAACACGGCTGTTTTTCTTGTCTTTTTTTTACTGTATAATTCTGCAAAAAAATAATTTAACAAACACTGGACAAACCAGAATAACTATGAAATAATCAATAGGCATGGCTAAATATTAAAGAGTAAAATGCCACCAGTAAATTTTAAGCTTGCAGTACACAAGACATGACACAACTAAAAACATTAATTTGGAAAGAGTGTAGAGACTATTTTAAGTAGTTTGAAACAAAATATTATTTTTAATCAGGTGAAAAGGATACTTACATATTTAATGACGGTATTTATCTTAGAGTGTTATAAGGTAATAGTCCTATCTAAAATATTACGTTTTAAAAATCATGTTTTAATCCCCGTAGGATAAACATTTATCCTCTAAGACGCAAGGATAAAGATTTTAATGGCATCTTGCTGGGGGATTGGAGAATAAATAAGGTAAAGATGGGTTCCCATCATCTTAAAACTAAATTACTGAGATTAAAAATATGTAAACACAAAATGGATGTATTCCATTTGCATATTATATTTGGCTCTTAAAGTTGATATTTGAAGATTAAGGGTCAGCATTTAATCCTCAGGATCCTAATCCCTAACATTACAAAGACGTCCATAAGTGCATGTCTGCTTCTACTAAATTACCTAGAAAGAAAGCAAATTCCGGATGAAAAGAGAAGCATATTTATATTACAGTGATTTAAAATCTGTCGCCTAAACACTTCCCCCTACTATGCATTGACCTAAATTGCACACTAAAAGCTCCCATGTCTGCAAATGAGCGACGAACACTTTGAGACAATCCAGAGATTCTTCACTTATGCAGAAACAATGCCAACAAATTCTCTGACTACAGTAAACACTGTCTTGTTCATATTTTGCAGAACCAAGTAGAGGCCTATAAAATAGGAGACCTTCTCCTTCATGAAAATAGCTAATTGTTCAGTGACTAATCCTTCAGGCTTGCGAGTAAAAAGGAAGTATGGGAATGTTTGTCTTAATAAATTCAGATTTCTAACAGATCATTCGACGATTGCTTTTTTTTCCCCTCTTTCTTTATACTTGACTGTAAAAATCGAATTTAATGACATGTAAAACCTCTCAGCTTGTAAGTGTATAGGGCAGGTGTGTAGAGTATGGATCAAAAAATAATAATCAGCCAAGTGGAGTGAGCTGTTGAATTTAAACGTCTTTCTCTGTTTTGCTAGACATTTTGCTTTTATACTGTAGCAATATATTTAAGCACTAGACACAAGTTCATGAACTGCTGTGGTGACAGGCCCACTTTAAAGTAAGTCGTGTACATTAATACAAGTGGAAATAGGTAATAACCATATGGAACATTACAACCTGTGCAATTACACATTGTCAATTTGTAGACAGAAAGGAAATGTTGATGTTCAGTTCAAATCAGACTTTATTCATTAAGCTGTTCTCTATCTTATGAAGGCAGAAGTTAGCAAGAGCAGTCTTTGGAATACATGTATAACTGTAAATTGTATATATATATATATATATATATAAAAAGATAAATACTGTAACTGGGTCTTTAATTATTCCGGTTTGTAAATATTTGCATGCACATATAAGAATTGCTTTCTTATACAGTGTTTGCTAATATGAGCCCATTTATATTCATTTAAAATAGTAACATGATATTGTCTCGGATGAGGCCACATCTGGCATTTCAGCTTCTGTAGACCTCAACACCTATCATGCTTTACCAAGTCCTGGCTGGACTATCATGGTTTACCAAGTGCTCTATGGATAGCTAATCAAATGTGCATTTTCACGACTATTTATCATGTCTGATAGCTCGTTAACCCAAACAAACCATCATTTTTTTAGACTCTTCATTTAACAGAAGTTTCTGCACGAGACATCCGATTTCAATTTGAAAGTTCAGTATCCAAAATCCTTGTTGTTTAGCTTTCCCTGATGAGTGTGTTTATGAGTTAGACCTTGTGCCAGGTATATCACAGTATGTGCTCATTTTATTGGAATGCAAACGTATAAATGTGGTGCTGTGTTGAGTTCACGGCTTCTAATTTTGGCTGGGTCACAATTAGCATAGACACTCCAAAAGTGCTTTTTAGAGAGCTGCTAGTCGGTCGATCAACCGAGGAATATGATATGCACAAGTGGTAGAGGCAGTTGAATTTTTTTACGCTTTTAATAGTCTATTCCAAATTCCCAGTTATGTTGTAGGTTTGAGAAGGATGTATAGTGAACACTTTAAAGTAAAACACATTAAAGGGCAGTTATGGTAAAGCATTTTAATGCCTATAAAACTTTATGTTTTAGTTTTTATAAACCTATTTTAAACTTCAGTTTAGATTTCTCCTATTTATCTTTTAACCAAGTGTATACAGATTTCTGTAGCATCTTAAGAGTATATAGAAGAGTAAGGCCTCTACAATAGACAGAAAGCGTTATTAAAACTGCTCTATTGTCATAAATTGGTGATAAGAAAAAAGTAAGTGTGTTTATAAGATTTCCTAGTTGATCATTAATAAAATAATGTGTATGTCATTAGTAAGATTTCAAATGTAATATAATAAAGGTATAAAAGCCCTGCCGAAACACATATAGTACAACATGAATAATAAGTAGTAATAAGAGATGTTTAGCGTGATTTAGGAAAGTTTAATATCCAATCATTATTGGCCAAACATTTGAATTGTTTTAAAAAATAAACCATATCTTTTTTTTCTTTCTATTTACTGTATAATATGTTTAAATACAAAATGTGCTGCATCCACTGGTTGGTAGCAAAGGCTGCATAGGATGAGTGAACAAGTACAAGAAAACTAAGAGGAAAAATCAATATCCTAACTGGCATTGACTATTATCGAAGAGGTTGAAAGTGTAATCATTTTGGGCACTTCTTATGTTCAGCTGATTTCAAAACTTGTTTTAAATAACAAAAGCTGTATTGTCAAAGCTGGTTAGGTTCAGTCGATAAACACAATAAACTCACAACATTGTTATATAAACTCACAGAAATCTTTAAAGTCGGTAGCATTTGTGTATATTGTTTGCACACATCCAAAACGGCATGTACTAAACTGCGGATATATATTTGGATATTTATGGTTATTAAATAAATTAGTAGTTTTCAGGAAGACATTCAAAACTTTGATTAATTTTTTTTTTTTTTAAATCTATAATGCAAATATGTGGTTAAATAAATTGTAATTCAACCAATGTACCTTCTTATTATCTCTTTTATTTGTTTGCTGAGAATATTATAGAAAACTGCTTGCAGAACAGTCTAGCAGGTCAATAAGACTGTTACAAAACAAACATTGATGAGAGATGTTCACTAGATGAGTACATACTTTTCTTATGAAATAGTGAAAAGCAAAAACAAGAGTTCATACTATGAAGATGCTGCTTGCTAGTTGTTATTAAGTATACATATGTAAGTGCATTAAAATAAAAAAAAAACTAACTAACTGGGATGCACTCAAACTAAATGATTTCAATCAACTAAATGTTTTGTCTTTATCCAATAATATGTGGTCATTTATTTCGAAAGATTATTCATGAGGACTTGCTGTAATGACATCTATTACCAAACTCCTGTGGAGAGGTTTAAAGTGGTTAGCTAGATGTATTGACTAGCAAAAAGCACTAAAAGTGGGAGATCAGCTTCCTGAAAACGCTCTAGTCTCTGAGAGAAAATTATGCTTAGAAATGTATAAAAATCTGTAATGTTTAGAAACTTTAAGTTCATCCAATGGAAGAAGGAGTTTGTGACCTGCTTTTCTCCTACTGGCTGAACACAAGGTTACCATTTTGAACACTGTCGTACAGATAACGATCTCTCTATTTCTGTCTACCTGTACACAGACTCCTTATGTGATTGGGTTTCTGCCCTGAATAAAAATCTAGTCATTGAGAAAGGCTCCTAGTCTTATAATATATCTTCTATGTCGTGACTAGGCAACAGGCTGATCTAAGTTGTTGTGAACATTGCCTGCCGTGATTATCAGTAATTGGTCAAGCATTGATTGACTAGGGATTATGGCCATTTTAGTATAAAACCAGCTGGATAGCTATCTGTTGGTTGCCACTGCTAGGCCTGGACTTAGTAACCAGTGGCTTTTCACAACCCTCAAACAACCTGTTTTAATGGCTCAGTGTGACTGGAGTTGTAGTCATGCACCAGCTGTCACTGTCGGGCACTATTGTAGATACCCAGTAGTTGCTATGGGTGATACCACTTTGTTAAAGTCCTATATTTACGTAGTGGTCAGAGAGCCATTCTTAAAGGTGCTTTGTTTCAGAAGAATAGGTTTAGTTAGTCTGCATGCCAGAATCTACTCTACATACCGGTGGCTGCTTTGAAGATTACTTTAATTTTCCTTCTTTTGTTCTTGGTAAAAACACAGAAGTAAATCTGCAAACCCAGTTAAGAATGTTACAGAAAAACAGATAATGGCAAATTCGTAATTTGCTCAATGCCTCCCAAACTGCAATCTAAGTGCCTTTAACCCTTGCAGCTCCTCACATTCAATTACAGGTCCAAGGGTGTCTGAATAAGGCTATACTTGTGCAATCATTTATTATGGAATAAAATACACAATAAAGGTTCCGAAAATGGCAATTAGATAGTAGATCCAGGTGCTTAATTTAACCAACCAGTACGGGCCGGATTCTCAATTAACAATAAACAATGGTCTATAGTTTAGATCACTCAATAGATATTTTCAACCAGCAGTCTAAACAGCCCAGTGGCTACAATTAGTACAAGCTGAATATAATGGTTGTGTGGTGAAACAATTTAATTCTTAGGGACTATTTTCTAAAACTCCATAGCAACAATTACTTTGTATTTGTTTTGCTGTATTTTTTTAGGAAATGTCTAGTATTTTAAAATGAATAAGCAATTTCCGAAAGGTTAATTGTGATGCATTTATGCCAATATCCACCACACCTATTTCAAATAAAACTATTTTTAAAGTTTGCTGGTGTTTGGACAACATAAGGCAGCCTGTATAAATGCTTCAGGTCGTAAGCAGAAGTTTGAATGTGCATAAAAGGGTTTAATTGTGGTTGTGAGTAGAGATTCTGGTTTACATCATGCTTCTTAAGTATCAGATAGAGCAAATGTCCCCTTCTGACCATGAAATACAAATTAAATAAGTGCAAAGTGAATTACAGAGCAGACGTTCTCTTCATAATGCTTGCAGAGTGACAAAACCACAGACAAAGAAAAACAGACATTTAAAATCTACTGCTTATGTCCCGAGTATTATTCAGGGTTCCCCGGGAGCTTAGGAGACAGCAAAAGAATGGAATTACTAACTCCCCGAACAAGGAATTTAAAAACTCCCTTCATGCTGTTTTTTGATCAACAGGGAAAGCAGAGGAAGGATGGACACACATAAAAGAAAAATGGAGGAGTCAGATTGAGGAACACAGAAAGAGCACATGTGAGTGAGAGGGGGGAGAAGATGAAAAAGAGGCAGAAGAGGAAATGTAAAAAAAAGATAGAAAGAGTGAAGGATAGAAAGAAAGAAAGAAAGAAAGAAAGAAAGAAAGAAAGAAAGAAAGAAAGAAAGAAAGAAAGAAAGAAAGAAAGAAAGAAAGAAAGAAAGAAAGAAAAGAATAAAAAGAGCTATAGATAGAAGGAAAAAGAGAGAGAATGAAAAAAGCAAGACAGAGAGAGAAAGAAAAAAAATGTGAGAAACAGAAAAAAGAAAGAAAAAAAAGGAAACCAGAAAGAATGAAAGAGAGAAAAGGAAAGAAAAAAAGGAAAGAAATGTAAAATAGTAAATGAACATAAAGAAGGAAAGAGGAAGAGAAAGAGAACCAAAAAAAGTAAAGAGGGAAAGAAATATAGAAAGAAAAAAAAGAAGGAATTAGGAAAAAGAAGGAGAAAGAAAGAAAGAAAGAAAGAAAGAAAGAAAGAAATTAAAGATGTAAAGAAAAAGAAAGAAATGAAGGAAAGAAAGAAAGAGCGAAGGAAAAAAAAAGAGAGTGAAATAGAAGGAGACAAAGAGACAGGAAAATGTTGAGAGGTTTTCATGGGAGTCAAAATGTGAAGAGGTGAAAAGAGCTTCCCCTTGTCCATTCTGATGTATTACAATTTTACAGAAATTAAAAACATCCATTACAAGAAATGGGCTCTGTGAAATAATATATTTATACTAAATTACCTTTCGCATTTACCTTTAATGGATCTTATTTTCAATAGAGTTTTTTTTGCCAATGGCAAAGATTTGAAAGGGTCCTTTAGACAAGAAAAAAAAGCTGAATATGATTTCCATCATCCTCGCTAGTCTTTTGTTAGAAAGATTTTTAAATTAACATAAACATTAACCCTTCGGGGCCTTCTGGATCACATATGATCTTTTTGACCCCAGTAATTAGTCCACTTCAATGTGTTTTTCTATTTTTTTTCTTGCTTTTTAATAGAAAAATCCTTTGGACTGATCGTCGCTAGATAACAGTAACATAATGAGCTGCACTGAACAAAATAAATTGGCAATATATTGACACAGGAGATTGAGATTTAGTTACCTTAATATCTAAATATATATTTAACACTTTTTTTCCATTTCTATATGACACATGTAAGCATCATTCGAAGAAAATGTTATCTTATACTAGACAATTGCACACTTAAATTGTTTGTCTTCAGAAAAATAACCTATTCCTATTCTTATACTAGTTATTTGGAAGATGTTCAATGTTACTTTCAACTTTTGTACTAGGTGTTGCAGGATGGCCTTGGTTTCAGAGTAGGCCCGAAGTGCTACTGCTATGGCAGAGTAGTGTGACAAACAGGTGGTAACCAACCATGCATACACTCCATGGTCATCACTTCTTCTGCATGTGCACAGAAAGCTTTGCCCACTGGAGTACAAATCCACGACTGTTGGATAACGGAACAGAATCAGGACTGTCCCACCTTAAGTAGGACAGTTGGAAGGCACAAACTCTCTATAAATGTTAATGATCTGTAATGATGTAGCTCATTCATTGTAATGTAAAATATTTAGTAGGTCAGTAGTATATTATAATGTCATGAAAAAACAGACGTTTGTTTGTTAACACAATAGAGGACATTCCTTAGTCTACCATTTGCTCTTTTGCTTATAGTTAGGTAACTACAGTCCTGGCGTGATGCCAAAAGCCCTGATTGCAAGGGTGTCAAAGGGTAGATTAATCATACAGACCAAAAATAAGTTCATGAATAAACTAAAGCCAAAATACAAACTGCAGCACATAATACAGCTGAATGATGTCCAGAAAGTGCTGGGGCAACTTTAATTTTATCTGTAAACCAATAATTTGCCTGTTCACATAACAATATCAAAAACATTCCTAACCTGGCTCTCATCCGAAAACTGTTTGTTAAATAACAAAGGTCTTATGATTAATTGTATGGCCTGTATTGTCATTCATCAAGAAAACTGGAGGAGTGTGAAGAATGCTAACCTGTTTAAAAGTTATTTCCCAGAATCCTCTCCTGAACAGAAGGAGTAAGATTTAGGCCAGAGCAAATTCATGAGCAAAATCATATAGTAGAAGTGAGAGAAAAACTCAGCTATCAGGTCTATTTCATAGCATAAGGGATTATTGTTAGAAGGCTGATCCCTCAAAGCCAGAAGGAGGTGGACTATATCCTTTTTGAAATCTTGGCCAGCAAAATAACAGGAGGTTAAATGGGTGACTTGCTATGTAATCAAATATCACAAGCTCTACTTATCTATCCACTAACCAACAAACGTGGAAAATCAATTAGAAAGCAAATGGCTGCATTGTAAATATTTCACTTCAGAATGAAAAGGCCTCTATGACAAAAGGTTTTATAATGCTGGCATCAGTTATATGAAACAGAAGATTACATATTCTGCCACTAATTGTTACTACAGGTTAAACATCCTCAGGAATGTTTGTGGTAATAGGATCTATATGTATACAAGTATGTTCAGTACTTAAAAGAACAACTAAACTTATTTTTCCACTTGTGCTTCTAATATAGAAGTACAAGTGGGAAATTTAGTGCTCCTAGTATGAGGATAAACTGGCATATACTTTTTATTGTGCATGCCAGTTTAACCTCTGACCGGTTAGCGGCAGCTGCCATGCTTTCCTATCAGACATGTGAGGACACGTGCCAGCTCTGATTGGCAGAGACACGTGCCAGTCTCCTGATCGGCTCTGCCTTAGCTCTGAGGCAGAGCCGAGAGTAAGCCCACATGTAAACACAAGGAGGCACTTTTTTTTTTAACCCTTTACATATTAGTAATAATGTACAGGCTAACATGCATTACATGTATGTGACATTTATTGTGACTTTCTAATTTTATGCTGAATTGTTTTGCACAAGGATGCCAAAAAAATATGTTTCAGTTTTTTTTCTCTAAAATGTACTGTGTTAATGTTTTAAATATTTTTTCCTATTACTTAGGTCAAAAAAAATCCAAATTCCAAGACTTTTCAATACAAATATTTGAGATTGTGGTTCTTTCTAATATCATTTTAGTTTTGTATATGTGTTGTCTTTTCTTGTGTCCATATGCATTGCTCTTTGCCTTCTAGCAATGAAGAGGTTAAAAAGAAATAAAGACGACCCATCGCCCACCCTAAAGGTATCTACAGACTTTTGCAACACATCATCTTCGCAGAAAACAAGCAGTTGAAATGTGAACCGGATAAGCACTACTGTATTATTAAATGTAATCCAATTACTAGAAAAGAATGCATCAATTGCAAAAATATATATTAATAATACTGGTTAAAACCAAATTCCTATAATTGAATTGTGCTTAAATATAAAGCAAAATATTAGTAGACTCATAATAGGATGTTTTAAATTATGTATCAGTTATGAGTAGCAGCCCTTAAGCCATGCATTATCCTTTGTTCAGTTGTTTAAAATCCCAAGAGCGCAGGGGGAAAAAGGCAGCCGCTCCTGATGGTCTTTGTTCCCAGCAGGGAGAAGGCCCCTTTTGGTGGTCCTGAGGTTTACGCCCTACCCCCTTTTTCATACCTGTCATTTTAAATTGTCTTCACAGCCCCTGCACACAGACTAACAGCCTGACCTGGTCAGAGAACTTGACCCCCCAGGGCAAGGAGACAATCACATCTGGTTATTAATATTGGGCATTATATCATGAAATCTTTCAGGCATCTGAGATGTGCCTAGTAATTATACAGTCTGTCTAGTATTCTCACGATCTAACAATTCTCTAGTTCACCTGCAAATCTTCACACACGAAAAAAAAAAAGGGGGTGTGTAATGGAGATTTAAAATGAAATGGATGCAGAAATCCCCCCAAAAAATGGTTTTAAATTTAGAACAGAAAAAGGAAAGCCGGTGATAGACCTGCAAAGCAAATGTGAGAAAGATGTGTTTGAGTTGTCTCTAATTTATGACATCACCCTGTGACACCATCTGCAAATCCAATATTCTCCCTTGTAGCAGTTAATTTGCATAGGGTGCCAGATGCAAATATCATAAACCGGGGCCAACACAGACAAATTTAAAACACATTTGTCTCTGCGTCTATTATTTTGCTTGCAATTCCACTAACGAGGTAGCAACAGAGAATGTTTACGTGCCAGAGTTTACTTAAAGCAGGGCTGCTCAAATCCTTTTTTTTTTTTTAACTTAAGGAGTATGAGTTTTTCTTATATTTATTATGGTTTCAATTAAAGGCATAGTAATCAATTCACTAAACAATGAACTGTGATGACATGACAAGGGAATTGCAAATATCAGGCCAAAAAATGTTTTCTCCAACATGCATACACATCCATCTCAGCAATTAATGCCTGATTATTTTTTTTATATAGTTCACTTGCCAGAGCTCCTGTCATTCACTGTTTAATAAATAGACACCAGTCATGTTTCGGGAACTTTGGTGACATAAGAAGGAGGTAAAATGTTCAAAACCGGTGATCGCAACTATGCGGCCCAACCCTACTTGGAACGTTCTCCACTATAGTTAAAGCAAAGGCTTATATAGTCCAACTATTAGTACCAGTCACAGACACAAATTCTGTTCAGTACTAGTGTGGGATTCCATGTACGGTCATGAGATATCTGTTGTTTTTTAAATATATATGCATAACTTTCAGCAATAATCATGGTCATGTGTTTTACAAAAGGAATTTATAACTCTACTTTTAGTATTAGATCAGACGGTACTGCAAGAAAGCACTATAATTACTCACTGATGTGTATTAATAAATATGGATTGTTGCAGTGTATTCAAAGTACCTGTCATAATGGAGAAATTCCTAATATGGCTATTGGAAAGGATGCATGATTTTCTTACTCTTCCTCCTACCTGATCTAGTGCCTAATTCCACTAACCCACTGTAGAGAAAGCAGAAAAAGCCAAGAAAAATCGTGTTCCCTAATGTGAATTCCCTTTAGCGAATCCCTCTTAGCATAAGTGGCAATATCTGCCATGCACACTTATGTGCTGAAAAATGTATATGCAGAGCACTTTCAAATCACATGGAATTTATTTAACATACTCTGAGCTGATTTCTCAGTAAAGGGACTCTGGCACATGCATATTATACTTTGAATAAACAGGTATACTTTGAATAAAGAGAATACAACATTCTGAAAACTGATATATACATTGTGTTAGCAGAATTGCATGGAGAAGCATACATTAAGAGAAAAATATGTGTCCATGGTGTCTACTGTTTATGACATCACCTTGACAACTAGTCCATTTGCATATTAAGCCAGAGTTGATAAACAGGACATAGTCAAAACATATTTTTTTCAGAATTTATGCATTTTCTTGCAATTCCACTAACACCGTGTATAGTTCATTTTTCATCATTTTTTTTTAAATTCTCTATATTTGTAGGGTAAACCATGTTTAGGCGACAAAGTCCCTTTAACTGCAAGCACTATGAACGAACTATGTGGATCTCACCAGCAAAAGCCAGAGGTGTTAACCGTGCTGGAACTGAAATGGTTAATGTATAACTTGCGACCATTCTAACAACATAGGGGGAAAAAAAGAAAACTTTCATTTACAAGCCATGTCATTGATGTTCCCACATTGGGTTCCCAATACTTGGTACCCACAGGCACATCTCCTGCATATGTTTATAAACGATTTCTGCACCCAGGATTTATTTAAGAAAGCCACAGATGAACTAGCTCAATGAGTTCAAGTTGAGTTGTCTGCAGCTTTTTTGTTTGTTTGAAAACTAATTTTCATGTAAAGTAAAACCAGATGTAGAAGGAAAGCGTTCTTCCATTTTAATCTCCACCATCATATTTGTTCCTTTCAAACAGAGCACCCACTATTCGTTTTTTAAGAGGGGATAGACAGATTATGATGTGCTAATGACACTTATTGCGACTTAAGTGTATACATGTGTAGCGAACGCACCATGTTTATAGAGTAACAGTAACTAAAGCATACGCATTTCTAGCTGGAATATAATTCTGTTTAGCAGAACGCCATTCTGGAGTTTTATTGAACTAATTTCTTTGAAATTACGGCAATTCTAATTGCCCAACAATAAAGTGGATACAACTAAAAATATCATTACGTTAATTATCATTTCCTAGCTGGTGTTTTTTCATTAAAATAAAGCAAAGAGAGGAGAATAGCCAAAACATTACAAAATGGAGCTTTTCGTCATTTATTTATAACTTATTAAATGTGCTTTTCTTTAGAAACTATTTTATCCTAATTACCCTTTAAACTGTGCTTCGTGAGAAACTCTTTTCTTACTTGTATTCTAGTGTACATGGGAAGCACTGACTCTGATGGGTCTATTCACTCAAATTCGAGAATAGCTCGAGGAGGTCAACTAAGCTGAATTTGGCATCCGACTAGTCTCACAAATAGCTTCCATCATTTCGCCTCCTATTACTTTCAATGGGGAAGATTTGAACCTGGTTTTTTTTTTCTAAGTCAAACTTGGGTGCTGAATGTATAAACATGAAAGTTGATCTCCTTCAGCTATTCTCAAATGTATATATATATGGAAAAAATGAAATATAGAATCCATCTCTTTTCTTTTAAATATTTGTCTTTTTAAAAATATATATATCAGAAAAGAATACATACTAGGAAAATGTTTAAGCCTTTGAGTTTTAAAAGTATTTTAAAAAGGTAATGATTTTTTAATATATCGACTGCCGTTTAAAGCACGAATGTTTATTTATATCTAGTGAAATAGCTTTTAAATTCTTTACTTTCACCTAATGTAAAAAGAAGGACGAAATCAATAACAGAGACTTGCAGGTAATAAAACACAAAGTGACGTTGTAATTTAACTTTATTCCCATTGTCATCCGCTAATTGCAGCTTCATGACATTTTAAACGATGCATTTCTAAAAAATGATGTGTTTTGAATTGTTTGATTATATCCCTTTAATCCGGTCCCCGGGACTGCCCTGCACAGAAGAAACTAAATATATATATATATATATATATATATATATTGTATATTTAAATATTATAATAAGAATAAACAATAAAATGTGATTTTCATAATATAAATGTGTTTTTCAGTAGCAGAGAATAACATTTTGTTTATCCATAGTGGTTTCTTTATCTAAACAAATGGCTTGAATGGCATTAGGCAACACATTGTCTGAATCCTCAGATGTAAAGACTGATTCCAATTTCCGTTAGCACAATGATTTTTATGCAAATCAGCGCTGCACCATCTCCTGACCTCTTTTACCATCATATTGGGACAATGACAGGTCAATAATTGGAACTGCACATATCTGGAATATTTTATTTTAAATGATAATGCTGGCAGAAGCCCCACAGGAATAAGCCAGAACTCTGCATTAATTCCGAACTAATCAAAGTATCATTGCATGCTGTAAAGACTAATGCAAATACAGGGATAGGACGGGTGATCCATTTTGACTCCGTTTTCTCAATTTTCTATCACTCTAGTTCCTTATCTGCAACAGTTGTGCTACCATCCATAACATGGATAATGAGAAAAGCTAGAGATATGCTCCTGGGGGAAATGTTACACTAAAAGTTACCTAAAGACTACATATCTTGTCTCATATAGAGACGATGAGAATTGCTTTCACTGGCCCCAGATGATTTAAATCCCATATATGCAAATTGGACTATGGAAGAAGCTCGACAGATGATATGGTCTTGCTGGTGACAGATGTAAGTGCAATTAAACAAATGTATGGTTATCGTTCAAACAGGAATAAAAAAAAAAATGGTCACCAAACTGACAAAACAATCAAGAATAAGATCCCGTCTGAATGACAGATGCTGTATAGAATTTACATGTCTTGCATGAAATGCAGGCTAGCAAACTGACCATGAAAATTGCTGGCCTCAACTGACCCAAGATTACACTATCAATCAATCCTCTCCATACTAAAAGTCCTGCTTAGATTGCACTGTTTGCTGTATTCCTTAATGTGTGTGATTATATCTCTTGTGTGTGAACATCCCTAACTAATTGGAGACTAAGAACAATAATGATACTGAATGTATAATATATATTTCATGATCTCTTTCCTTGACTGACTCATGCTGTAGTGAAATGTTACCCCATAATGTTGTTTTATGGGATTTAAAGTGTAATTAGCAAGTCTAATTTCATGTAAACAAATATAAAAAGATGTTTTGGTTTTTTTTTTAATCACAGCACCATGCTTCATTATCATCACAATTCAAAATAAAGTGATGTCTTAAATAACTTTTGTAACAGCTATAAAGCTTTATAGGGAACAAAATAAGTGTACCCCTAATAGAAAGAATGAATGTAGTTAAGGGACTTTTTAAAGGACAATATGTTTTGGTTTGCTTGGCAGATAATGATACCTTGCCCAGACTTTATTACTGCTTACTCAGTCGTGTATAATTTTTGCATAATTGAGCATACAAACAAATAGGTATGGTCTACCCCTTGGAGAGATTTGAAATTGCTAAGCATACAGCTGTACACTTTAGCATAACCAGCACTGTCTCCATTGGAAATGAAGGTCGAAGAACCGAGCATGCACAATGGGTATCCTTCGACATATCATAAGCCAATTATAGTGATCACTGGTCATAGTTTGTGAGATGTAAATGTACAGAGCCCTTTTTTATATAGGTATAGAATATATTGCATACATACATAAAATAAACAATACAACAAATCAAAGCACACAATTGGATGCAATACGCAGTGGGGGTTATGTATTATGGGCATTGCATCGTAATTGTGCCATAATTGACATCTGCATGAATGTATAAAACATGTAGCTCCATTATAAAGTCAGTGTGAACCAAAAAAATTGAAAAGTAAACAAAGTATTTTTTTAAAAATCGCAAATGTAGCACCATTTGTAAATCACTTTATCACACTACAAATCCAATCTTATTTTGCACAGAAATGACAAATGATTAGTTTTGCCCCAAACACAGAAGCAGAGGAGCAAAATTAGGTTCAGCATAGGACATAGCACCATTATTGACAGATAACCCCCACTATGTTTTGCGAAAGTCTATTCACATATAAAAGAAAAAGCAGACTCCGATGTAAAATCCCAGGATGATTAGGGATCTATGTTAAAAGTGGCTAAAATGTGAATGTGGTTTTGTTTGCTTCTTCAATCATCATTGCTAACAGACATTAGATATGCAGTTTTTTTTAAGTCCATATGGAAAGGCCATCATCTCTGAGCTTCTGGGTCTCATGCCAGAAAAACATATCCACATGCCTTCTACCTCTAAACATAAAAGCAAAAGGTGTTGTTCTGGTCAAATACAGAAATAATTTTTACTAGCATACGTCTAATGTTAAAACTGCCCCATACTGCCAAAGGCATTAAAAACGCCATCTGTGAAACAGATTTTTTATTAAAAAGATCAGTTTAACATTACGCATCTGGGCAGAGGATGCTTTTCACTTGACCTTTCACCTTCCACCTACGTTAACCCCTTTCTCTCCTTGCAGTCAATAATCGTGCTCAGTATGATCTACTCGGATGATGTTTGTGATGTACACGACAAGCATTAGAAATCACATTTTTCATTAACAAAATATATCAAAATAAATTCAAATAATTCAAAAATAATGTTCACACACCTGGGTATGTATCTCTGCTAACTTCTGCTTGTCAACTTCCTGCAAAGTCTATACATAAGTAGATATAAAGATTGTAAAAATCAATTCCCAGCACAAGTTATTTCAGGTTAACTTTTACAAACACATAAATATCAGGTATACAGCTGTCATGCAGGGGCCACCAAACTTTTCTCATTAATGGGCTGTGGGAACAATTATAACAAACACAACCACAGATTACTATAGATTTTAATGCAGCCCTGCATTAGACATTTCCCATAATTATCTACTTTTAAAGGGGACATAGGGTGACCCATGCGGTAATATACAGTATAGTCACATATTCATGAAATACTTCTGATGCTGGAGGACATATTGCAGCTGGTTTGACCGCATAGTAAATATAATCCTAAATCTGGGTTATCTCAACATATAATCCTCAAGAACTGGTAATAACCTAGGTTTTATGGCTTTCCCTGCTTTAACACAAGTGGCTCTCTATGTGGTTTCTTAATGTTGAATGACTTTTGAATTCCTACTTATTACTGTTCGATTAGATTTACAGTTTCAGACTATCTGCGTAAGTTGTCCTAGAAGCCTATGTTTTAACTTAAGGTGTTCTAGAACATTCCGACTGAAGAAGGGGTTAAAGTTCCCATCTAGATCTGCATGCTATTTCCTGGAATGCAGAATATGGTTAATGCATTTAGTTTGTTTCCAATAAAAACAGTTATTTTATTGAGCTGCAAAATTACATTCCTGCTGTAGTCTTAATTGGACACATTTTTTGCTCACCAAAATTCACTAGCCAACCTTCTAAACATGAACAAAGTAGGAACTTATTATTTCTCTTGGATATGCTCTTAGTTGCTAGGGAATATTATTTTTTTTCTCTCTCTGTTCTTGCTGAGTTACTCAGTGTCTATTCAAGTATAGAGCAAATGGATTCCCAAGCCTTCTGAGATTTGATTCTGTAATGCCAAGGTTGTACATTTTAAATTCAAAAACATTTAACCCTTTGGCATTTGAAGGGTTATTGCATCATTGGTACCAGGGACAGATCTCAGTGTGTGCTGGTGTGCATGTATTGTTTGCTATTCCACAAATGTAACAATGCTTTAGATATGTTGGTACAGTAACTAAAGTGCTCTGCAGGACATATATGACATCATGACATTTGAGCAGGACATCATGGATTTGCCAGACTAGTAAGCAATATGACGAGGGGGGGGGGGGGGGGGGAGGGTAGATTGTATAAAAAGGAATCTTGGAACAAAGTGCTAAATGTGGAGCATTCACCTTGGAAACCAATTGAATGTTAATGGCGATTGGCAATCACTTAGGACATTACTCTAGAATCTTTGTTGGTTTTTTTTAAATGTATGGGAAATATAAAAATATATACAAATTGGTTGTGTGTGCAATAGGAGGTTGTTTTGATTTTTTTCAGTAACAAAAACATTTAATTAAGATTTACTATTCCCAATAATGCATACTAAAGGGTTTATTCAATAAAGAGAGCATTACAGGGGATTGAGATGGGTATTTCAAACATTAGGCCAATGTAGCCAAGTTGGAAAAATTCTCCAATGCAAGTGAATGGGAGAATTTTTCCAGCTCAGCTACTTTGGCCTTACGTTTGAAATTCCTGTCTCAGTTCCATGCAATTCTCCCTTTATTGAGTAGACCCTTAAATGTACCAAATATGAAGTGCTGTTTGTGTCATCTAAAATGTAAGGGTTAAATATAGAATTTGCACATGATAAACTATTATCTGCCTGCCTAATCACAGATGACATTTAGGTAAAGGGTTTAGGCTAAAATAGCCTAAATATTGTTTGGTCCCCCTACAAATCATCTCAGATTACAGCTCCGTGTGCAGAAGAAGCTGCAAAGAACTCTGAAATGTGTATAATTAAAGTGGTTAATCAGTGCTGAGTTAAAGGATATGCCTTCATTTTGAGTATACCGGCTGTGCAAAATTATTATTATTTATTTATAAACCGGTGACAGCTTTAGCAGCTCTGTGTAGTAGAGGAGTATACATGTCTGTGACATGTTGAAACAGGCAGAACCAGTTTATTTGTACAAGCAGTAATATGATTGATACCTGCACTATGTGATGTGAGTATGATAAATGTATAGTCTAGACCGTATAGACCATAGACCAGTCTTCAATGAAGCCCTGAACTGTACATTTTTCATAAGAAACCCTGAATAAAACGCCTGCTGGAATATTTTGCAATATAAAGTATATTGTAAAACACATTAATAAAGTTGGAAATTAAGTTTGTTTTTTTATAATGCAATACCTATTAAAACAGGGTATATGGGAGATAAAACAAGGCCAAGTGCTAATGGGGTATTCTTCAAGGTAACCAGATGTCCCTTTAACAGTGAGAGAGCATTAATTAAAAAATGTGCACTACAAGCCTGCATTAACATCATGTCACCGTGGGTGCATGTTTATATATGTTAACACACCATCCCAAATGGGAAATCTGTACAGTAATTTAACACACTGGGCCTCTGCAGAAGTGACATATCTGGCCATTAGATAAAACCTGAAAAGGGGCTACCCCTATTACCAAACTAAAACTGCCACAAACCTTTGATAAATAAATATAAAGACACAAGCTGGCTACCTTTGGATTAATTTCACAGTTTACATTTGTAGCAGACCGGTCTGCAAATGGAAGGCACAGCATAATATCACCAAATAATAACTCCTGAAATTCACTACATGCTGTTTGAAGACATAATTATGTCTAATTTCCCTGAAAATATTTGTCATATATTGATTATCATGTTACTCCTGTATTGGTCATACAGTCATTGTACTCTATGCTAAATTTTCACAAACATGTATTTATTCTTATAAATAAAATTCCAAGCAAACCATGATTATTGATTGACAGCAAATGCACTGTTGTTATATATTATTCTATCACTAAGCTGCTATGTGATTGAATGCTTGAGTCATAAAACCCCAATGTAGCACTAGTGTTGGATTTAATTATGCTTAAAAAACATTATATACTGTTAATAGGGTAAAATGTTATTGTTACATCCCCAACTAGTGGTCCTTTGATTTTTATTGCACTTCTGAAATCATCTTGCTGTTTTACTTTTTAGCTAGACTGCTTTGTTAACAGAGGATCCTTACAAAAATGTGGTTAGCCTAACAACAGTAACTCCAAAGAGCCCTGAAGCATGCATTTTTTTAATAAGAGTCATGCTATGTCTTACAACCCTGCTGCTAAATGGGGAAGATTTAAAAACAAAAATCCATGTTGGATATCACTAAATATTGATTGGACACAGGAGGTGTAGTGCTTGGTGTACAGTACGATGTTAAGCAGCAGTCAGAAACAAAACCAACAGCAATTTAGTGAAGGGTTGCTTGAAAAAAATGGCTTCTTGCTTCAATCAAATGCACACTGGTTTTAATTGAAATTCTTTTAACTAATTTTACCAATAAATGGACCTATTTGTTAATCATTTCTGCCACTAGTATATTCTCATAAATATAAAATAAATGAAAGGATGGATTCATGCTGATTAGTTAACCTATTAGCAATATCACCAGGAAACTAATAATCTACAGTGTACCAGGGAAAACAGTTATGTCATGGGTAGCAAGGGTTTTAGCTATGTTAATGTGTGGTGTGCTAAGATTTCGGAATTTGTTTGTATATACATGCGGCATCTTATAATTACTGTTTACCATTTTACCTGGGATTAAAACCCATTGTGTTTCCGATACAAGAGTGAAAAGGCATTGTGGATTATTTTATTATTAGTGCATTGTATTTAGTTGGCTATTGATACAGGAGTATTTGTAGCTAAATTGATATCTACATGTCTTTATAGAATTATACAGATGTAGCTGTCCTTAAATGCTGAGCTTCTGAATTATACAGATGTAGCTGTCCTTAAATGCTTAGCTTCTGAATTATACAGATGTAGCTGTCCTTAAATGCTTAGCTTCTGAATTATACAGATGTAGCTGTCCTTAAATGCTTAGCTTCTGAATTATACAGATGTAGCTGTCCTTAAATGCTTAGCTTCTGAATTAAACCATCTTTT